>JANEHU010002281.1:0-36692 GCA_027563435.1 Nasonovia ribisnigri | reverse complement strand
TTTGAAAGAAAAATATTGAGAAGGATATAATATGCTGGAACCTACCGTGACGGGAGAATTGCGTAAAATATGTGACTTGTATAACAGACCTGATGTATAGTAAATGAGATAAAAAGAGAAATACTGGAATGGGTAGGTCACGTGTGGAGGAAACCTGAAGTCCTGATAAAGACGACTGCAGTGCAAGAGAGTCCAAGAAGGACATGATCTTTGGGATGTATGCGATGCGAGGGTTGTGTCAATAAAGACGTGTCAGACTTTTACCCGGATGAAGATTGGCATAATATGTTGGTTCAAAATCGTGATGGATGGAGACAGTTGAGTTTAGATGAGTTGTCTAAAAGACCGTAGATGAAAATAATTTACGGAGGTGCCCGCTATTCAGAGGATTCAGTTTGTAGAAAGCTTCTATAGTTTGTTCCCAAATAAACGTTTGTTATTTGGAAGTGTCCGTCGGGAGAGGTTTCACTGTATACTCCTGTCTGAACTCTAAAAAGTATTTGAAAATTGTATGTAAATTATAGTAGTATGACTCTTAGCATAGTCATAGATTTATATATATATATTATGCACATTGTCGCTCTAATGTCGGGTTGCATGAAAAATCGCTAAATATTTACTGAATCAATTGTGTATGATCTAATGGTCCCTCAAACATGATTTAGTGGCATATGTGTATAGTGTACGCAGTGGCGTATTTTCGATTTTTTTGTGTGGGGGTCTAAATATTGGCACCTACAAGTTTATAGTATAAAAAAACACATACGAGTAATGATGTGATAATTATATTATTTATATTATATTATGTATATTTCTCTACTATTATGATTTATTAATACAAATTAAGTTTTTTAGACAAAAATAACCAAAAGTTAAACCCAAGTTATTTAATATTTATACAAATATTGTATATTTTTGTTTTTTATAATAGAAACATTAAAAACCCATAATATAAAATTAATTTTCTCTTTCTCGACGTACCAAGTTATTTATGACTTTTTAAATTTTTTTCTGGGGGGGGGTCGAGACCCGCGGACCCCCCCGTAAATACGCCACTGAGTGTACGTAGGTATAAATCGACAACCAATTTATTATGACACTGATTTGTTAAGAAACTTGAAAAAACGATTTTTTTTTTTGATTAACCGACAAAAATGTGTACGTTTAAATCATTTTTCCGCAGTAGTATGATATAACTATATAAGTAAGCAGCGCGAGTAGTTATTTTCCAAAATAATGTATTCCAACTATACAATATATTAAATGGAAGAAAAAAGGTAATTGACGGGGGGGGGGGACAAGCACCGCGCGGTCTAACACTATATTATAATAATATTATACTTATAACTACAGTATATAACAATATTATCGTGTCGTATTCGGAATATAATCATAAATAATATAATATGTATTATTACACTATAATAATACGCATAACACACACACATATACAAGTATAATAATTATCGTACCCACGAAAACAACAATGGACATTCAGGGATAGATTATATATATGTATATATTATAATGGACCAATATAATAATAATAATAACATGTACCTACCTACACCGCACTATGAGAAATACGCACGACGTTTCGTTCTATTATATTATTATTATTATTATTATTATGACTTCTATAAATCGTGGCGCGTATAAAACATAATATAGGCACCACGGTCCACACAATACTACAATGTGGTGTTATTATAATATTATATATTATACGGGTGGTATACACGCTGTACACGTCGCACGTACATTTTATGAGAATAATATTATAATAATAATATAATATAATTCGAGAAGCCGCGGAAAACAATAACTGCATTCGGGTGCACTGCTGCAGCTCATGCACAATCGCGCGATTATCATTATCTTACAGTGACACAATAATAGGTACCTATGCGGTATATACCATGTAGTAAAATAAATATGTATTTATTTTACTATGGTATATACTGCAGTAGTGCAGTCCATAGGTGCTCTATATAATATATCGTCATCGTACGCAACGATGTAATTATTATTTATTCATATTCGTCTCGCGCTGCAACGTGCACTAAATAGTATAACATAATATAATATTAATGAGCAGAATGCGGTTTTTCGACTTAAAAACGTTTACGCTTCGTACTACCGGAAGCCGGAGACTGCAGTAGATGTAGATGCGGTCGGTGTATATTATTATGTTATATTAATGTACCATTATAAATGTGTTTTTATTTTTTTGTCGTTTCGAGTCCATTTCACGGTCACAACGATCGATTTCATATTATAATAATTTTACCGCCCGCGGGTGCATCGGCCCTCCTATTTGTAATATAATATTATAAACGGCTGCAGTTATTTTTCCAAAACGCGAAGACTGCTCCAATCGAGACGTCACGTACCATTGTGTACCTCTATTATATTATATACAGGTGGTTTATTTACTGTTTACATGATATCATACACCTTATAGTATACACACAAACACAATAATAATGGATATATGATTATATCCGGTTTGGTTTCGGAAACTATTGTTTCACGCCCAAGAGAAAACATCTTTCGGGGGCAAATAACAGAAATAATCAAAATCAAAATAAATTACTTCTCAACACGATATCACACCGCTAATTATTACTAAAATACAAAGTCGTCCGGTACAATCGTCCGATTCATTTTTACTACTTATATATTATTATCCGTAGAAAGTCCATTAGTGTAATACCCACTACACCTATATAATATATAATATATAAACTATAAATATATATAGTGCCTAACTATATTATGCTGTGCGAGTACAGACCGAAAAAAAAACAAATAAAGTATAAAATATATTATAGGGATATTACTATTGCATGCAACCGACTGTAATATACTGCAGCAGGAGAAATCTGTGAAACAAAAGTTTTTTGTTCACGCCAAATCCGCCGGAAAACCATAGACTCTCACACACACACACACACACACATCGCAGGTAAATCATTTAATAGATCTAATAACGCAGATGAATAGAGTGGTACGTGATTTCCTGTGGAAAAAAACAAAACAAAACTTTTTAACTAAATATTTTGTAAATATTAAATGACGCGCCTCGTTGCCTCTGCGTACAAGGTTTGAATTATGAAAAAAAAAAATCAAAAAAAATCTAGGTACGCGCGCCTAGGAATCTTGTATTCGAAAACCGAAAATTATCTTTTTAAATCTCAAAAAAAAAAAAACCCGTTGATAGGTACCTACGTTACGGTAGGTGTTCACATCCCGACACGTTTTTACCCCGCAGTGGTCGTCCAGCTAATAATATATTATAATAATAATAATAATTGTTATTATTATTGTCCACGCCGCGTCGGCACGTGAAACAAAAAACGTTTGGCTTTCACTGCAACCACTGCTGCTGCATCAGAGCTCTGTTGCGCCGACAGTAAATGATAATGACGACAAAGGAAAAAAAAACGTTAACATTCTGTGATAGAAATACAAAAATTAAAGCCTCGAATAATCGCCATAATTCAAAATCGTGAAATCGATCAGACTTTCCACCGCGCAATCGAAAAATCTTTGATACAACAAAACTAATTACCTATGCGATATAATATGTAATTGAAGGGCCTCGCTGGCGCTGCTGCAGCAGGCATTAAGTCACGTTTCTAAAATATACGTACTTCACGTTTTCGGTGTACCTAATGCACTATATTATTATTTCTACAACACAAATATTGGTGTTAAAATGTGTTTTCGAGTTTTTCCACAAAACAATAATAATACATCGATATACTGTAGGCAACAGGTATCCTATTTATATGTAATACACACATTGTGTATATAATATGATAATGATATATAAAGACAATTTTGTTGAGAATAAGAAATTGGTGAAAGAAACTCTCAGTGTCATATTATATGCATCGTCTTATTACAATAAAATATAATGCGTATAAATACCTGTATAATATTATGTAGGTATATTACGTTTAACTTTAACTGTCGATTTTTATTATTCAGAGGACGTCAGCGCAGTATTTGTTTTCTCTCTTTGGTCTCAGTATCATTTTTTCTATATTTGTAAGTAATCTTAGAGTAAAATCATCCATTAAAAAAAAGATAGAAAATAATATTTTTGAGAGAATGACATATTGATTTGATTTTATATTTTATTGTTATTTGACTTAGTATTCGACTTTCAAAGTAAACAAAAAAATGTTGTACATTTAAATATTGTTTAAATTGTTCTGAGACAATATTTAGACAAATCGATATGTCATTCCCTCAAAAATATTATTCTCTATCTTTTTTGTAACGGGCAATTTTACTCTAAGATCACTTAAAAACATAGAAAAAATGATTTTGCGTGAATCCGTTTTGTCTATGTCGCGCGTGGTGGGCTAGAGAGAGAAAACAAATAGTGTCGCTGACATCCTCTTAACATCGCATCGCTGCAGTTCCGATTTGGTAAATATGTATAGCTCGACCACTGATTTGAACGACACATTGCCGTTTGATGAAAATCCCTCAATACGTGTATTTTACTAGTGGCGTGAACTTTTCTTTCACCGTTCTCTCATAACCAGTAATAAAAAAAGGGCAGGCAATCTATATAGGTTTTGCCATTTGTTCGATACTATATAATCCGGGACACGGCAACGAGAAACGACAGTCCCGCCGAATAAAATTCAAGACTTAAACGGTCGACACGTGTACTGTCGTAGGAGATGTATTTTTTTGTCCGATATAATAACTTATGAGCGAGTTCTGAGCGCTTTTAAATGTCAATATATTCTACATATTATAGAGCAACGGTGCATTCTGAATTTTCTATGCTCGTTTCAAAATTTAAACTATCGAAAATAAATCGCTTCCAACGAACCACAAACAATGTTGTTACCGCCTATGATGGTCTTGGGTACAATAATGGCCAATAATGGTCAATTCGCTCTAAAATATTCAAAAATTAACGAAGCTAACCGTCGTCTGTTTGGCGTGAGCGTACATTTTCTGATATAATAATATGTTACGCACTTGTAAGACGGTGACGACAATTGATGCGGACGAGACGTCGTCCCCCTTGACACCAAATTTGGCAGTCGACGGATTGCAGAAAACCGTGTACCGAGATAACAGGTTTGCAAATTCGCATTTGCGGGTACAAAAGGGGTATCATCACTACACCCAACTTACATATTATTACGCAATGCGGAATGGCGTATAGTGGGTACGAAATCTGTCAAATATAACTGCAAGGCGTCTACGAGGTGAATTTTTTTTTATCACCAAATTTTTTCTCGGCAAACTTACGTGTTGACCGAGTAAAAGCGCCATAGTACGATGTGATACGATTTCGAGAAACCACTTGTGGCACAGTATCTACCGAAAACCCATTATACGGTGCGGCGATCGTGGTAAAATGTACTACAAGTATTTTCGATTCGGACCCCGTGCTGAGACTTTAATAATTATAATATAATATGAATATTGAGTATATAATATGAAAACTGTGGTTTGCGCCATGCGAGTTGGAAATGGGGAAACTTTTCATACGCTAAGGTTTTATTCGATCCTCTATACAGAGCATTGACTATCCTCGTATAATTATTACTAACAATAATAATATACATCCAAATTAATATTGTTATAGTTGACAGTGATTTATAGAAGAAGTTTAACAAATCTTGGTGAATCCGGGTGTATATATTTAAATAAAATATACCCATTATAAATTATAAAGTGAATCAATCCGCAAAATATGATATATTGGTAACACAAATACCATGTGGACGCATATTTTTAGGTTTAAACATATTTTCATCTAAACCTTTGACATCCTAAAAATCTGATCTCTAAAAAACAATTTGAATATTAATAAATTATTATAGTAATACAGTACAGCCAGCAGCAAACGCTGAGTTGACGGTTATCGTACACCTATATAATGTATTATATTACCTATATACTTAAATATTATAATTAGTCTACAAAACTAATAAGATATTGCAATATCTAAGTAATTAATACACACGAATGATTGTTGCGAGACCCGCCTCCTCGATTTTATTGGAGCCCTCGAATTTCGGCTTTAAACCGGATTAAAATGTAACATATAATAGATATATTATTATTTAATGTACGGCGTTAACCGTATCTGTGGAAGAATTGACACACTGAAATCGCACTGTCTTTCGGAAACTAATTGTGTATTATAGCCTGTGTTGTAGGTTTTTCTCAAAAAATGTTACTAAAGTGAATTGAAAATAAATATTATATAATAATTATACGTACATAATATTATGCTACCTATGGGCTTACAACCGCGGTAGTAGTTCAATAGCACCAGTAATAATCCTCATACGTACGCAGTATATCAGGACAGTTAAAAAATGCACACAAATATTATGTCGGTTTCAAATAGAATATTTAAAAAAGCACGTCATTTTGGTTTTTTTGAACCGGTATTTGAATACCTTACTTAATTTCAGTACCAGGGTAGCCAAACAAATCGTTTTGAAAAAATACCCGCAATTCGGTTAAGCTGTTCTTATGCCTCTTTATTGCGCTCACATATTATTATATTTATATAGTATTATATTATATGAAATTATAATAACGTTTTTGTCTTAATCAATAATTTTAATTAATTTTTTTTTTTGTCGTAGGAGATGACGACAGACAGAATTCCCATATGGCTTTACGACAAGAAACTTTGGATCAACGACGCGGACAGGCGTACCACGTGCGCCGACGTGGCGACCACGTTGACCGGCCGAGGCAGTGAGTACGCGGTGGCCGTCGACGGAGCGCACACGGCCACCATGGTGGCGGATCCCGGCGTCAGGGTGCTGAAGATCTGGCAGAGCCTGCGGCCGGACCAAAAGCTGTGCTTGCGAAAGGTGAACGGCAATGGCTACCACCACCACCACCAACGGGGCAACAACATTGACAGCGGCGGCGGATACGACGACGACGACGACGCAGCGTCCGAGATGAGCGGTTACCGTGGTGCTCACAGGAAGCGCCGCCGGGAAGTGGTGGTCAAGTACGCCTCGCGGACGGTGCACCCGAAGCGGTTGAGCAACACGCAGGCGGCCGAGGAGCTACTGAAACTCATACTTGAGCAGAGCGACACGATCCGAGCGCAGCTGAAAAAGTTGCAGGACCGCGACAAGAAGATCGAGAAGATCGAGACGGAAACGCACAGGACCCGGGCGGACGCGTTGGGGTCGAATTACCTGTTGGACGCGTACCTGGGAGACGGCGGCGGCGGATGCGGCGACGACAAGGAGGAAAAAGACAGCGGCATCACCGAAGGAGCCAGCGTGGAGAACGACGACCGCGACGACGAAGACGACCGCGACGACGACGACAGGGGTTGTGGTGTCGGAGGAAGAGGAGGAGTTGTCGGCGGCGAGATCGCAGACTCCGGAACTCCGCCGCCGTCGTCGACGCAAGAGGCCATCGCCTATCTGGAGAGGATCGTCAAGATCAACAAGAAGCTGTACGAATTCGAGGAACGTCTGATCCGGTTGTACGTGAACGTGGAACGGTGCCGGGACCAGGAACAGTTGCTGGACGAGCTGAAACGGGCAGAGGCCGAGATGGCCGACACCGAACGGATGTACCGCGAAAACGCTCTGCTGATACGCGACACCGACACCGAACTGCGAGCCAGGCTGGGCTACATCGAACAGTTGCAGTACGAGGCGGCCATCGTGGACAGCGAGAACGAGTACCTGATGGGGTCCATCGAACACCTGCAAGCCCGACACCACAACCCCCAGAACCAGGTCGAAAACTTCCAACCCCAACATCATGCGGCAGCTTGTCGGGTGTTGGACACGTTGGTCTAGGCCGACGATTGCTGCATACTTCCACGATGGGGTGTGAAAATCCTCAAATGTTGAAATGTCTTTTTTTATTTTGTTTGTTTTGTTTACCTTTTACATTTCAAACATTGTGTTATTCAACTATACGTTATTATTACTTTATATTATGTACATTTCAATAAATATTATTGTCGTTATTAAAATTATTATTATATGTGTATATATACAAGGGGCATTTTTGAAGGAAAAAAAATATTATTACTAACGGAATTTATGTTATGATTAACGTAGGTACCTATGATTACACATTTATAAAAAAAAATGATTTGGTGCTGTGATTTCCTAATAATTAACAAATTAAACATATGCATCAAACATATTATTTACATATTATTAGTCTACAGGGCTAGATTTAGAATTTAGGGGTTTTGCACTAGGGGCATAACAAACATGCAGAACATTATATTTTAGACACAAACGTAAATGATAAAATAAAGACCTGAGTTTACAGATAAATTTTTTAGATAATTAAACAATGTAACGAGGTGAGTTTTCTCTCTCTGGAAAATTATAGTTAGGTATTTATTATTATAAATGTGTTTGCTAACCATAGCCATTTAAATTCACATCAATTGAAAGTAAACATGTTATAAAAATATTTAATTTGATGGAACTGTTGAAGTATTGATGTATATTTGCAATAATCGAGATAATTGTATTTCGTAGTAGCAATTATTGTTCCCATAATATTATTCTTTATGTTAATAAACAAATATATTATATTATTTTATTAGTTTGCACGTTGCACCTGTGTTAAGAATATTAGTAGATTAGAACCTCGGATAAACCATCTTGGGACTAAAGCCTTGGAAGATAATAGAAAAGAAGGTTCAAGAGACATTTAATATTTTTTTTTTAATTACGACATATTTATATGGATACTATTACTATTAGTTATTACTTTAACATTTATAATTCCTAACTGACTTTTCAATACAAGAACAAGACAGCAATCACAAGACTGTTTTTATCTCATCCATAAAACTTATTATCTATAGCCTATCTATCAAATATTACCAGAAGATCCAGGTTAAACTTGCTCGCACAAACTTTGGCTCCTTGATGGTTAACAAAGAAAGACAATTAATCAGGAGAAGAATAATAGTTTCTACTGGAATAAAATGCATATTACTGCCAAGTTAATGAAGATCTTTAACAATCAAGTTTACTAATAAATATAATGTGAAAAAATCTGTAAATAATTATAAACAAATGTACCTATACCAAAGCATAATATTACTGTTAAGTAATTTATAACTAATAATTTTGTTCTTAAAATAAATAGAGTAAAAGTTCAATATCCAATGTTTTATTTAATCAATTGAGGCATATTAGTAAAAAAAAATGTATAATATTCTTAATTCTTAACGTAAGTTCCATTATGATTATTCTGTTTCCATTGCAACAGCTGGTACAGAATCACTAGGAGGGGCACCAGGTCCGTCTTGTGGTGGCTGAGATCCACCACCAGATGAATCAGTTGTTGGAACTGGAGCTCTTCTTTCCTCACCTTCAATTAATGATAAATTTGCTTGAGTTTTTTCCTCGTCATAAATCTCAAATAACTGATTTTTGCCCACAACAGCAATTGAAACATTCTATAAAATAAATTATGCAAATAAATTATAGTTCTATTAATTTTAAATAAAATGTAATTACCTTTGAAGTTAGATTGACATCATTGGGTAGAGTGTCTCTCAAAGCTCTCATTCCATGTTTCAGTAATTCCTCCAAACTTGACTCCTTAAATGCTTCTAAATTTCTTTCTAAGTATGTACGAGCACTTTGTGATCGTGAGCCAATAGCCATAGCTTTACAATTTGTGTAGTTTGCAGAAGGACATGTTTGGTAAATATGAGGACCATTATCCTAAAACAACATATATTATTTTTTTAACTATTAACTTTGTGATTCGCAAAGTGGCTTGGAGTAAGAACGGTCGTTGTTATTACCCAATTTTTGACCACTTGATACAACTTTATTTAAAGTATTTAAATGCACTGGCAATTTGGCAACTAAAGTTCACTTAAACTAATATTATGATAAGAAATATTAAAACTTTAAATTTAGCACCCAATAGGTAATAATGAAAGTTGACATTAATTATTCTTACACTTAATCACAAAACTAAATTTGATGTATAACATTTATGAAGAAAATACTTACATCATAACCAGCTACAAGTAGACCAACCCCATACGGGCGTTTATCATACCGCTGTGTGCACAATTGCATTCTGTTACTAACTTTGGTCATCAATCTATTAACTGGAAGATCATCTCCATGGGCAAACTTGTGTGAAGAACATTCTGATCGCATAAACTTGCTACAAGCAAATAAATGTAATCACTTATTTATTCAATTTTAAAAGTTACAACAATAAAACTACAAAATAATTTCGGAAAACATAAATACTACTAAAGTTTTACCTAAGAATGCGAGCATCAGCCAATAAACCAGAGAATGAAAATCCAAGATGATCATCTACAAGTATAATTTTTTTTTGATAAGCCGATAGTTCATTTGGTGCACGCTTGAGCGCAACAATAGCAGCATGTGTCTTGTTCTTTAATGCAACCACTGCTGAACCTAATTTTACAGCTTCCATAGCATATTCCACTTGATGCAAGCGGCCCTGGGGGCTCCATACTGTTACATCGCTATCATACTGATTACGAAACTGAAATAAAAAATAAAATAAATTAAAAATTTACCTAATAAAAACTAAATTGAGGTGAAAACTCAACACCAAGACCAAAATAATTTGATTATATCTCAATACCTAATGGAATTTTTCATGTAGGAAATCAAGTATAATATAAAAAATAATATATTTGCTTAAAAATAATCTACCTAATAGAAAAGACCATTTAACCAGAAATTACCAATGGTAACTTTTTTGAAACAAAAACTCTCTCAAATTTTCGGATTATCTACAGTAAATAAGTTTGAAAATGTTAGTTTATAAAATCATGTCAATACTGTGAACTATTTTTATGATTAAACATTGATAGGCAATAAAATAATTAAAACATTGGAATACAACATAGGTTGTAACATTAATTGTCCTAAAGGTTTATAACTTTTCTGTTATTGTTGAATATTTTAACTAAATATCCACATTTCATATCTAATCCCTAAATGTAAATAACCCTTTATTGAGATGTACACAACGGGGTTCACTCGGTATAGGTAACAATTGCTTATAATATCATACTGAACAGTAACCTTTATTGTTACATTCAATAACGTCGGAATATCTTAACAGCAATTTCTTCGGTCATCAGAGTTCGGAAAAGAAATAATAACAATAATAATAGGCAGGTAAGAAGAAGAAGAAGAAGAAGAAGAATAATAGGCAGGTATCTGACAATAATAATGAATTATTGGACTCACCATAGTGCTCGGATTGGTTCCTCTTTATATAAAATGAACACAATTAACTAAAAGTTTAAAAAAAAAAATCAAAAAATCATCAAACGACCCGAACAATGATTAGCGAATATCGTAATCCGTATCTGTCGGAGAATATTGTAATGAATATTATTTATTTTTTAGTGACTTGTTATTTTCTTCGTCTCCAAAACGAACCGGGACAACTGTTTGAGGTTAACACGATACAGTGGTGACAACCTGAGCACTCTCCGCCGATGTCCGATAAAACATTTGATAATCACTCCTACACTTTGTAAAGTTTGTAATTTGTATTGTTATACTATGTTTTTGTTGTGCATAGTTTGTAATATCTAAATTTGTTTTTTTTTTTTTATATACACTACACTATTACTTGCTATTATTATTATTATTTACTATACCGCTTCCAGAAATCACGATATTGACGAAATATTCTTTATTAATCTTCACACTCCGTCGGAATATCGCAATAACGACGTGGTTCTATTAAATTATCTAATATTATTATCATTATCCGTCAATCGGCAGTTCTGGTACCTAGCTTAAATTTGACGCTTTTGGTCTATAGTAATATTTTGTAAACACATATGATGGAAAACATAGAAAAGTATATTCCGGTGTGTGAATGCGAAGGCGAAGACTTTATGGAGATACCGTTGGAGAGCGATGGTACTCTTTCGACAGCTACACTGAGCGCATACTTCCCCGGAGTCACAGGTCTCAAGTTCCGTCTCGATTCATATTCACCGTATAGAGCACTAAGACTGTACGACGGTAAATTCCACGCTCCCGAAGGCAGTTGGGCTGGCCACAAGTTCTATTGTGTCCATCCCAAGGGTGTGTAACTTATTAGCTAACTTAATAATAAGATTATGGTCCGAATTGAGTTGGGCCGTACGGAGACGGGTTTTTCATGTTTTTGTTACAATTGTTTTTCCTTAAAAGGCGATAAGAGAAAACTCGAAGAGACTGACTGCAAACCGTCTAAGGGTTACCACAGTATGAATTGTACGGATCTGATTGTTTTGGGTTTACCTTATCAGCTGTCAGAAACTCAAATGCGAGAATATTTTGTACAATTCGGAAAACTAGTCATGGTTCAGGTATTAAAAAAAAAAACATTGTTTGCATTAATTGAAGGTATAATACAACTTGATTGATGTTCAGATAAAGCGAGATGCATCTGGAAATTCTAAAGGATTTGGTTTTATTCGATATGAAGATTATAGTTCTCAGGCGAAAGCCCTTGGACAGCGGCATTATGTTAATAATCGATGGGTTGAAGTCAAAATACCTGCTTCAAAAGTAATATTTTTTAATAGTATTAGCTTGAATACATTACCTATTGTGTATACACTTACTATATCCATATGCACTACCAGTTTTTTCTAGATTCCTTATTTTTTTTTGATTTTCAAGTATATAGGTTAAAGTTTAGTGTTAGAAACCTTACTAGGCTAAAATAAAAAAATTGTAGATTAGAATATTGTATTTAATAATATTATAATCTTCTAAACAGAAATTTCAGGTTACATACAAAGATTTGAAAACAACTTTTATTATATTTTATTAGGAAGGATATTATTCTAAAGTACCGCACAAGATATTTGTCGGCCGCCTTACTGAAGATATTAGTGAACCTGATTTAAGTAAATATTTCTCTCAGTATGGCGAAATCACTGACGTATTCATACCAAAACCATTTAGAGCCTTTGGTTTTATAACCTTTAATGATGCCTCTGTAGCACAAAGCCTCTGTGATGAAGACCATATTGTTAAAGGAGTATCTCTTCATATATCTGAAGCAAATCCTAAGTCTGACCAAAGCAGGGTAAGTTGAATAACCGTTTTCATCTTTTTCAATTTTTATATACTGGTGCTGACATTGTATAGGATAAACAAGTTAGTAACCAACAACAATATATGAGTAGTGTTCTAACAAATGGAATGCTCGCTGCAGCACTTAACCAAGTTGCATATCAAACACAACCAATTCCTTACCAAACCCATCGTACATATGGAAAAGTACAAGACTGGAAACGCCGGGGTAATTAATGTAATCTGCTATTTTTAGACTAAATTAATGTGAATTGTGATGGTTAATGATTGACCAAAGGTATGTCCTCATCTTCCCTTCCTTTCATTTATCCTAGTCATATTAATTAACTAGTTCTCATAATTCAAACCAACTATATAAAAAATTTTTTCAACTATTTAATTACTTAATCACATTACAATTCATTTATAGTATTATATGTTAAAAACAAATAAATTGTAATTTATGACTGTTATATTTTGTGAGTGTTATTATAAATATTGTGTGTTTTGGTTTTTTTTTTTTTTTCATCTTTCCATTGAGTGTTGTTATACTTTATAATATATAAATAATTGCATTAGTAATAGTTTTCTACCAAAATATTCGATACTACTTTGATGTAATGTGAGAATTTTCTAGCAGTTTACGACATGTGAGCGAGAGCGTGTGGTATTAATATGAATGATGGATGTATCAGCCTAGTCATCAGTATTAAAGGTGAGAATTCCATGGTCCTTTTAAATGTTTTCCTTACATCCAAATAATGTTTAACTTATTACCTATTTAGAATTGGGTAATTATTTATAACATTATTGTCTTTATATAAATATTTAAAATAGAGCGGATGTTAGTGAATCAATTTTAAATAAGTTTTATTATATATTTACAAAAGATTAGAATAGATTAGTTAGTTACATTCATTTAACAACATTTGTTGATTTTATAACATTGAAGGTTTTTTTTTAATTTATTGAACAAACAATACTTAAAAAAAATTCAAAAATTAATATTTTAAGGATAAAATTAGGTCTTACAACAAAAACTATACATTCAATATCAAAACTATTTATTATTAAGTTAGGTTAATTAAGTTTTTCAATATAAGGTTTAAAACTTGTAATTCTAGAACGCTAGGACCTTGTGTTTCATTAATACTATTAAATCTCGACTTATTTCTGACTACTGATTTTCATTTGACAAATAGTCGTTGTAAAGAATAGTTATGAAATATTTATTATTTAATACTAAATATATAAATTTACAGTAGTTTGGTTAAAAATAAAATGTAATGTCTGCTTTTTTAACTTATAGATACGTCTTATACTTTACAAATAATAGGTACTTAGAAAATCATTTTTTAACTTTTTGTGAATTCAATTTTTCACTATTTATAGTGCAACTAAGTTATGAAAATTATGGATTAGCAATCCAAAACCAATTTTGCCCCACGTTAATTGGTGATCTTGGCTTGGTCGCACTATAGTGTACTTAATAAAAATTTTAATATTTATTTTATTTTGTTTTACAGATCATAAGAATTCTGAAACTTCGAATGCAATTTCTCTATTTATTTAGGTTACATTAGTTACTAAAAAGAAAAATATCCTATTTTATAAAATCAAAATAAATATTATATTGATTATACAGCTGTTGTACCTCTGCATTTTCTGTATTCTATAATTTTATGTTGACATTTAATAAATACATAAAGTGTACAAATATGACAATTGTTTTAAAGAATAAGTGTTGAATTAAAAAATTATATTTTCATCTTATTGAAATGAAGATTTTTTTTTTAAATATTTTATTTTTAAAAATTCTTGTTAGAAGAATTCAAATTTTAATTTATTGAAGTTTTTCTAACCGTAGAATAAATTAAACTAAAATTATTTTTTTATTATATGTTTGGGGATGTTATTTGTTATATTTTTTAATTAAAAAACATACATAATTATTGCATTGTCTTTTAACTTTAAAATGTATTTGAATATTATTTTTTATATTCACATAGTTGTTGGATCAATTGTAAACATTAAATTCATTAAACTGATAAAGTATAATAAAACTCTTCACATAGTATAATGAGACAATTAATTCTAATATACAAAAATAATAAAAATATATCGATTGGGCTGAATGTAAATTTACTATGTCATGTATATTTAATACAGAAACAATAAATATGTTTTCTTAAAAATAGAACAGTATAAAAATAATTATTATTTATTTTTCAAATCCCCAAGGATCTAATTGTTGATCATGTGATTCCATTATGCAAACCGACGATTCAGCAATCTTTACTAATAACTTCTTTAGATCAGCTTGAGAGAATAACTGAAAATAATGATGATAAATAATAAATAAGTTATTTATATTTTTTAAATATTTATAATTGCAATTACTTGGTAGAACTTATTGGTCTTGTCTGTTATGTAACCAGCTAACTTGAGACATTCAGTATATCTTTCAGCACTATGCAATATAGTATGTAACAGTACAAAAATCTGAAATGAAAAACAAAAATGTGGTATATTTAATATTTTTACACAAGTCAGTTAAAAATAATTTAAAATTTCTAAGCTTGTAAAACAATTAAATGGTAAACACTACTACAGATACTCACCTTTGGAATACATATGGTACGCAGAAGTTCGAAGTGTTCATGACGATTTTTGTCCTCATTTTCGTGGTCAACAAGCCAGCCATTGGGGAAAAAAAGTAAATTAAAGAGTTGTTCAACAACAATCTGAAAATTTAAATTAATATTTTACCATCATTTTAAATACGACAAAATAGCTACTTACTTGTGATGAACTGGATACATTCTTTTTCCAATTGCTTAATGCAGTTTGATACTGTTCCATATTGTGGTCGTAGATCAATTTTTTAGCATAATCTGCATTTCCATGTAATTTGATAGGTTCAACTGGTTTGGTTTGATGATATTCGTGAAACCATTCAGCAAATCCTTCTTCGGCGTCCTAATTTAAAAATTAAAAACGCCTAAATTATTTTATTTGAAAATTTACACTTGGCATTAGGTATTCAAAATTATGAAATATTACTTACCAAATAACATTTATATGCTAAATATTCCAAGATGAGCGATTGTGTTTTTCCAGAAACTGAAATCATATCCAGCTCCAAAAGTTTTTCAATATCAATATCAGCATTATTCAATAATCTGTTGATTGAATCCTTCTGAACCTAAAGTTTTACTAATTAGTTTTATATTTTTATTTGACTGGAATAAAATAATATACCTTATTAAATGCTAAGCGGGCTGCTTGGATTTTTCCTTGAGCAACAAAATTACGTACAACTGCATTTATTTGAATAAATGCCTCTTCTACTTGGTGAGGATAATAAATTATCCAATCCAATGCAGAAATTAATTCATAGTCATCATTGGTAATTTCCGAAAATAGATCTTGGCCATTTGTCATATTGGTGAACCGATTTCTATAATTTTTTTAGTTTGACATATTTTATTATCATACATTACATAAAAATAGTTGATTATGATATAACATACAAATTATATGAATTTATTGATTTTTGACAATTGAAAATATTATCTCATTAATAAAGAAATATAATATGCACCTGTATGTCACAACAATACGTTTAGTTATCTCTTCAACTGGAAGTGAAAATTTTTCAGCGGCCATCAGTCCACTAGTTCGTTGTTCAGACAAAATCATTTTTTCCAGGAACTTGGAATATATAATAACTTGACTAGTTTGTTCCAATTGAGATGTATAATAAGCTACTAACATTGGATCATTCATGGGAATTAAAACCTAGCAAAAATTATAATTGGATTAAATTTGTCGAAGCGTTAAACTCTATTCGTATTTTTAAATTCAAATATACCTCAATATATTTTTGTATTATTAAATTGGCAGCCAGCTCATCGTGTTCAATTCCAGCCCAACGAATGATTAAGATTAAATGTGCAAGAAAACGCAAAAATTGAGCATCTGATTCCAAACTGTTTTCAGCCCATTCTGCCATGACATTCACTAACTCTCGAAACTGATTAGTCATAAAATACTGCTGAATTTGGCGTTTGGGTTTAAGTGCTTCTTGACTAACTGCCAATTTAGAGTTAGATTTCAATTCAGCCACAATATCATCCAACGTCATTCTATAAAATAAAAGCATAAAAATGAAGTTTATAGAAAAAATAATTGATAACAAAAAAATATTCCTATTACTTATACTCCCAATATTTCTCTGGTAAACTTATAAAGTTGTTGGACTTGTGGGTTTGTATGTGGCTTTCAACAGCTACGTTTACTATGGTATGAAGATGTGCCCATAAAATATCCTCCCATCGGTTACAGACAGGCAAGACGGCATCAATGTTTCCACATAATATTCCAATTGTCGCTCTCCAATAAGGTGGAGTTTTATGGTCTGATGATATTTTCCAAGCACAGGCCTTCCAAACATCTCTATAATTTATGATAACATATATTATATGTGTAATAACTTTTTTGTAATAGAGATAAAAAAAAAACAAAATACCTATTTGGATTCCCGAGTACCTCGTCTGTAGGCTTCTGTTCTTCTTTAGGTTTATAAAACGGATCATGGTACAGCTGCCATCCTTCCAATATCGCTGACCTCCAAAATTGACCATACTGACAACACAACAGTTCGGCTTTTTCTAATCGGCCACAACGAATCTCAGTAAACACTTGAGTTAGAAGTCTATCATCATCAACCTATTTAATTATATAGTATATTAGAAACTATTAACTTAAATATATTAGTTAGTTTAAAAACCAATTTTTAAGTGATGATATTTTAATAAGGACTATACTCTGAAAGTAAATAAAAATATCAAGTATACCAATCCCAAAATAAAGTAAGTTGGCTTCAGAGTTTCAGACCATTTACAATCAATTTGAAGGATTTTAAGAATTGATAATAACATATTTATTTTTTTTATGCAATTCATTGATATTATTTGCGTGGACGTTTATAGAAAAAATAAAGCCAAAGTTCCCACATACTAATCATAAGTAAAATATAAAGTCAGACGCTCGACAGCAAAAAACTTAGTGACAACATCACTCATTTTGAATATGACAAGATAATTAGTTAAGACAAGTAATTTTACATTTATTATACAAAAAGCTAAATAATAATATGTAAGCCCATACCTGGTCTAGATCATGAATAGATCTTAATTGCCTGGTAGGTGCATCTGGATCTAATTGAGTGACCATAGCCCCAGAACTTTGATATATTAATTCTTTTTTCTAAAATCATATAAAACATAACTTAGTAGGTAAGTCTTTAAAATCTTAGGTGTTCTATACTGTTAAAAAAGATTACATTATATTATACCAGGAGGAGATACTTTTATCATTGAACACTCATTATTTTAAAAAGTATAAATGTTTTTGAAAAAAAAAAATGTTATGGTTTCTAGTTGTTAAAAAAATACATATTTTACTAAAAACAGAAAAAAATTATAAGGTTAAAAAATATTAAAAATATAATTTTATAATAAAACTTGAAACCATTTCAAATTACAATTTTCATTAATACTTTTAGAAATAATGAGTGTCCTATGGTAAATGAATCACCCGGTACTCAGAAATATACCAATAGTTGGCCCAAAGTATTTGGCCAGGCAACTTCTTCATCAGAGAAATGTTTTGCATCTTTCATGAATTCATTTTCCATACTCTCAGCAGCACAATGTTCTAACCAATCGACAATTCTTTGTATCTAAATATAAATCAATTTTAAACATAATAGAAAAATATCTAAGATAGATTTTTCATTATCTATAACACATATTAAAATTACCCCTTTTAATTTCTGATCTTCTTTGAACAATGCATCTGCTAAATCTCGTTCACTAACTATATTATCAACTTTTTCAGGTTCTAAATGTTGTACTTGAAATAATGTTAACAGTAAACGCCATGTATTTAATTCCTGTTCTAACCAATCTACATTCTATAAGCATACAAAGTAATATAGTACATTAAAATAATGTTATTAAATAAAATTATGTAATGTTTTTTACTTGATTTTGATCTTTTAAAATGGATATGGTGTCTATACAGTTGTCAATAAAATATTGAAGAATTTCTAAAAGTTGTAAAGGCGAACTAATGCGAAACGCTTGAAGAACATCTAAAAACTGATTGTACAATCCATTTTCAGCTAATGAAATATATAATACATAAAATGAGTTATAATTTTTTACATTATTTTTGACAGAAAATAATAACAATTTTAAATCTTACAATTTAACTTTGGTTGAGCTACAGTTGTATCAAATATAGCACTAAGTTCCCCAGGTGTCAATGAAACAGACAAATTGAACTGAGATTTTCTAAATTGTAATTTAGACAAATCATCAGTGAAATCAAATTGAGATTCATTCTGGCCTGTACAAATACACATAAAATGGAGGCAATAATGAAAGGTTCTACAAAAAATATTAAACATTTTAATGTAATATATTAATGTATCTACTTGTGTCCATATCATCAAATATTGCAGCTCTTCTAGAATCGTCCATAATTTTGTTTGGATGATTAAACAAACGTCATTTAATCCTTTTCTATGCCCAACGTGTGTGTTGAATGCTGTCGAACAGAATCACAAACTTTATCAAAAATTGAAAACAGTTAAACACTTTTTAACAGAATAGATAATTCACTCGTCCAGAAGCCGGGAATCAGAAAAAATGAAATAAGGCTATATGATTGGTCATGATCAAATCAGTGTAGCTACATGTACTTGTCTAAATCATTGTACAGGTATAGTACAATATTATTGTATGTACTTTTCATGGTACGTAGACATTAATATCGTCATGAATATAATATTATAATAACTTACTACAAAATAGATTAAATTCAACTTATTCTATCCACCTTGAATGTGTCTACGCCTAAATATCGTAATATGACAAGCATGAAGACTAGAACAACTATGTATAAACCACAAACTAAGATAGTTTATTCTAATTCGTGACTAATTAAGCTAACAAAAACGACAAACTTTTTATACTTGACTTATACATTATACAATTTAACATTTAACCATTTTTTTATAACCGTTGATAATTTAATTAAACTATATTGAGGGTCAAAAAATGAGACACTCGTACTTCAGGGGTCAAAAGTTAAAATTTCCCAGTAGTGGGAAAAAACGCCGTGAAAAACAAATGAAAAATTAAGGAAAAAACGGGAATTTTTACGGATAGCCAATTTTCGACAAAATCGATTTAGGTTTTTGGTATAACTCTAAAAGAAATGACGGTAAATATATGCAATTTTAACTGAATGTTCATATAAGCATTTTCTACACATCATAGCATTTTCAAAATATTCTGACTTATTTTGAGCTGTTAACGGACATTTTCAGTTTCCAATTTTTTTAGTTTTTTTTTCTATAAATGTCAATAAAATTTTATTTGTTGGGTAAAAAATCTTGGAAATTTAATAATAGGATTCTAATATATAGTTTCAAACGCAGATGAAAAATATTAAAAATCCGTAGTCACAATTTTTTTTTATTGGTAATCAAAGTTCAAATTTTGACAAAATACGTAAAAATGACGAAAATGTGCAATTTATTTTGAGTTAGAAATTCATAAAAAATTTTCTTTTTATATCCAAGTTTTGAAAATGTAATACAAGATTCCTCATAAGTTTGCCTAATTTTATCAATACAAAAATATTTATAAGCAAGTCAAAATAAATTTTTATGAGCATTTTAAGTTCAAATTTGTACAAGATTAGATATTCACTCGATTTCTCATGTAGCGATTTTCTTATTTTGTTGCAATTCAAAAACGAATAACTGTAGATGCATGAAAATATTACACTGAATGTTATATATATTATTATATATTGTGTCGTATATGCACTTTTCAGTGATATACCTCTACCGACAATTGAGTAACCAAAAGACCATAAATTAACCGGTTTCAATTTGGTTCTCAATATATCGATATCGCTACCTTACTTGTTTAGACCTTCAATCCTCAACGACCATAAATTAACCAGTTTCAGATCGGATTGAAAGAATACAATTAACGTAGGACTACCTTCACCGTTTAAACTTTTAGAATCCTCAACGACCATAAATTAACCGGTTTCAGATCGGATTCAAAAGTTCGGCAAAATTGTGTGACTACTCAAACAGAACAAAATAACTTTTGGTCGGAAACACTTTTATTAAAATATAAAACAAACATATTAAATAATTTTACTGTTCAAAATACTTAGCCCGTACCACGACCGCCACACGGGCGGCCGTCATACCCGCGTCCTCACCGCGAACACCAGCGACGACCGGTCCGCTCATGCCTGCGCTTACGGCGGCGTTATATAGAAAATATTATTGTCGCCTCAGCACATCTTACTTCGCTGGCCCGACCTACTTCAATAATTTATAATTTTAAAATATCCCCACCCTTACAACATACATATTAAATAATATTATTTTGACGACTGTCTACAATATACGACAATTGTTATACATGTATAATATATTTTGACTGTTTTAGAGCTTTTTACGGACCATTTCAATTTTCATTTTTTTTAGTTTTTTTTTATATAAATACCAATAAATTATTATTTGCTGGGCCAAAAATAATAAAAATTTAATACAAGGCTCCTGATATATTGTTACAAAAGCAGTTGAAAAATATTAAAAATACATAGGCACACATTTTTTTTATAAGCATTTAAAGTTCAAATTTTGACAAAATTCATCAAAATCTTGAAAAATATCAATCATTTTAATTAAACAATTATAAAATGTTCAGTTTTTATAACTAAGGATTGAAAATGTAAAACAAATATTCTAATAAATAATACATACGGTAATCGAAAAATCTAAAAAATATATAAACTTATATTTTACAGACATTTTAAGTTCAAATTTGGACGAAATTACATATTAAAATCAATATTAACGAGTAAAAGTATATATTATAATATTTTTCCAGCATCACTGATAATGTTAGGTTAATAATTAAATAGTATGAATAATATTAATTCAACTTACCAGCTACCGTATAATATAATATCAATATAATTTAAAATATCCTAGACTGACATACCGTCTCCGCTCAGAATCGTTTTTCGTATACAATGATATTATATCATTGAATTCAAATTTAATACCATTCATTATACAGTGACCGACTTGTAACCTACTTACCTACTGTACAGCGGAGTGACATCCACTTGACCCTCTTTTATGAGATTTACGATAACAACTTTGGTTTATAAATGGTTGCTATTGGTTATAGAAAAACTAATTAGTAGTAATAAGTATTTATTAATTATTAGTTGACATCGGTTATTAACCATTGTTATTACACAAACTTTAATTTGCATGTTTATATATATAGATTAATACATTTTCCTAGCAAATTTAGTTTTGGAATTTAAAAATTAATATTTTAAAGATTTAATTGTAAAAAATGTACAGTGACGTCATTTTTTATAGAAAATTAGTAATTATTTTAAAAACATTTAATAAAAATTAAACATAAAAAATAATAAAATCCCTCCATTATATTATAAAAACGATTTAAATATTATTGAGTATTTCATAATTACCGGGGAAACCAAAAATAAAAATTAATAAGGAAAACATATTGCCATTAAACCACTTAAATAGTTTATTTAATTAAAAGAAAATCAGAACCGTGTGACCATGGTCCACGTAACATAATAAAATATAATGAACAATTTACAATAAAAACAGAACATCATATAAAGATATAAAAAATAAACATAACCTAAAATAATGTTTTAGGAATTGTGTCCAACTTCAACATGTATCACTATGTAATGAGACGAGCGTCTAGAGACAGCACAAGAGCAAATATCTTATCAATTATCATATCGTATTTCTTATCAATTATCATATAATATAATCGTTGAAAATTTTCAAATCACAAAACGTTTTTCTTTTTCAGTCTTTTGAAATTTTAAATAATTTAAATTTTGATTTATTCAAATATGTTTGAGTGCGCACATTGTAATCGTCAATTTGGTAATAAGTACAATTTAATTAGGCACATAAAAGTACACATGGAGGGACGCACCATTAAATCGTCAAGACCATTGATAGATGCAGAAAATGAATTGGATATAATTAATATAAATATATTTTAAATTTAAAATTATTATGGTAGGTTTATGACGATTATAATATTATGATAATTGATAAGAAAATAAGAAATACGATATGATAATATTGATAAGATATTTGCTCTTGTGCTGTCTCTAGACGCTCGTTGTAATGAGTTACTTGTTAAATTTTAAATACAATATTGTATACGAAAAAACTATCATAATTCATAAGCAAAGATATCTTGTAGTTATTAGTATTTTCTCAATTCAGTATGTTTGAACCAACGGAACCGAAAAAAACTAAAAGTATGAAAAATTGAAATAAGACGAATCAAAATATTTAGAAAATATTATCAAGTATAAGAATTGATAAAATAAACATATGGAACAAATTTCAAGTATCATTTAAGTATCAAGTAAAATTTAAGTATATAGTTATTCGTTTTTGAAATAAAACTAAGAAAATCGCTACATGAAAAGTCGAGTGAATATCAATAATGTTGTAAAAATTTTAACTTCAAATGCTCATCAAAATTTAATTTGAGTTTCCAGTAGACATTTTTTCTTTGATAATTGTAGACAAATTTATAAGAAATCTATTATTAAGTCTTAGATTTGAAAAGAAAATTTTTTATGAATCTTTAACTATAAATAATTTGCATACTTTCGTAACTTGTACGTATTTTGTCAAAATTTGGAACTTTAAAATTTAAAAAAAAAATGTCAACCAAAGATTTTAATATTGTTCAACATTCATTGTAACATAATATATTTGGAGCCTTATATTAAATTTTCAAGCTATTTTACTCAACAAATAAAAATTTTATCAACATTCGTAGAAAAAAAAACTAAAAATATTGGAAACTGAATGTCAGTAAACAGTTCAATACAAGTGAAAATATTTTGAAAATTTTACCGTGAAAATGCCAATATAAATATTCGTTAAAATTATATGGATCTACGTTCATTTGTTTTAGAGTGACACCAAAAACCAAAATCGATTTTGTCGAAAACTAATTTTGCTTCAGAATTCCTGTTTTTCCTTAATTTTTCTTTTAATTTCCCCTGCGCTTTTGAAAACTTTTAGGGATTTTAAACATTGACCTCTTCTATGCATCAATGGGATTCACTTACCCTTCGAAAAAGATATCTTGGAAGAAAATCAAACAAGTTGCACTGTCTCAAATCTGACACACACACAAAAAAAAAAAACACATCATTGTAAAATCTATACATTTATTGCTCCGCTCATAATCTAAAGTCAATAATTGAACCTTCAGTCTACCTAAAACTTAAAATAAAAACCCAACAAAACAATACCAAAAGTTTCAAACGTCCGTTACTTAGGCCACGCTCTGTTTAGTTGGTTCTTGTCAAGGTTTATAGATAATACAGGTTGCCTCAAAGTCATGTAAACAAATCGATCACCCCGCACTATTCCTTATCTACTGACGTCATTGAAGTATAAAATTCGCGCTCTTGTTCAATGATTATGATATCATATGTGTTTCACAAATATAGGTACTTAACTAAAATTTGAAATGTTATGTGATTTTAATATGTTTGGGTATTAAGTTTTAATATTTAGGGACACTACTATACCTAATACCTATATAATTAATAAAATAGTAAATACCTTAGTTGTTTTTTATTTAAATAATAATCACTGTAGTATTGATAATCATGAACTATTTTATGTTTATTAAAATTTTACCAATATTGTACCTTATTGTAGTTTACTTAACTTTGTTATTGATTTAAAGTTTTATTGGACATATTTGGACAAAACTAAATAGTATTTACCACATAATTTAATCTTGCTATTTGAATTGGTTAAAATATATATTTTTAAATATTAAGTTCAAACTTATCAATGCGATTATTTTATTATAAATTTAAAAAAAAACATAAGTACATATATTGAAATAGAAAGTTAATAATAAAAATACATATAGTAATAATATTATAATAAATATTATAATACATATGTACTTGTATATATGATATAATAATACATACCTACTAAAGATAATAATAATAATGACATAATACATAAAATAACTACCTACATTAAGTTATGATTTTTCTTAATTTATTTAACTTTTGTAATTTAAGTTTAGATATTTTAATTTTACACATGGATGTCATATTTTGATTCAAAAACTTAATTCTTATAAATATTCGTTGTTTTACACACGTTTTAATGACAGGTTTATATTTTTCATCGGTTATCATTCTGTTATAGATCATTATACCTATTAAAATATTTTTCCAGCATCACTGATAATTTTAGGTTAATAATTAAATAATATGAATAATATTAATTCAACTTATCAGCTACCGTATAATTACAATATCAATATAATTTAAAATATCCTAGACTGACATACCGTCTCCGCCCAGAATCGTTTTTCGTATACCATTGAATTCAAATTTAATACTATCCATTATACAGTGACCTACTTTTAACCTACTGTACAGCAGAGCAACATCCACTTGACCCCCTTTTTTAAATTTGTTTTACATTCCTGCATCTATTTATATGTCAACCATTTTTACAGAATATAATATTGACATTTAATTATAACTAAATAAAATACAAAACATTGATTACCCATGAGTTCTGCTTTTAAATCATGCACAAAATTACTTTTACAGAAATGATTAGAACAAATATAAGATGTATTAGGATTCCAATTATCCTTTCTCTTACATTTCAGTATCCACTGTTTTCGAATTTCTATATTTTTAGGAAACCTTAACATAAAAAAATTAAAAATAACATTAACTATTATTTACCAAATTTTACAGTTAATTTTAAAATGTAATCACTTAATTATAATTTATTTATAAATGTATTAATTAAATAAATTTTCATATTGTATAGGTATCTATTTAACACATGATAGAGTGATATTATGAGTTATTAATTAAGTTATAAATTAGTTATTAAAATAAGTTTATAATTAGTTATACATTTATAATATATAAATGAGGTATATTTTAAATCTATCTTACCTAAGTGACCAAAATTGTATTATATTACCATAAAGTAATTACTTACCTATGGAATGATATTTCTTTACCATCTCTTTTTGCTTTGCTAGCATTATAAATACAAGTAGCTACAGCACAGTTTGAACCTCCTTTAGGTTTAATGGTTTTTGTAGCCATGTCTAATTAAATTATTGCTAAATACTATACCTAGATACAGTCTTGTAAATTCATAATTATTCATAATAATAATATAATAATTTGTTATATTAGGCGTAAAAGACGACGCGTCGGTGGCAAAATATAAATAGTAAATACGTTTTTCTGTATTGTTTATAATATTTTCTATATTTTCCTCTAGCCATACTCGTAGGAAAATAATACTCCAAGTTGGCTACTCATAAAGTATATATAGAATTAACAGTTTGTATGTTCTTACTCACTGGTTTGTATACTTCAATGACGTCAGTGCGTCATCTTCTCCCACTCCCAAAATTTCATAATTTCTATATGAGGCAACCTGTATTATCTATAAACCTTGGGTTCTTGTTAGGTTTCGTTAGGTTTAGTGAGGTTTAGTGAGGTTCAATCAAACCTAACGCCGCTATCGACATTGACATGTATTATTATTTAGATTTAGATTAATTCAATCATGGCAGCGTCATCAATAATTTTTAGGTGTGAAGAACTGTTCCTCGGGGCTGAATAATTTCATAGCTAAATGGCGCTGTCATATACGATTTATACATAGAGTAATGTAGAGAGGGCCTTACGAACCCGATTTGAAGCATTCACTTCAAACGAACTAGGCGTAATTCCAGTGTTACCATAACATGGTTAGGTTAGGTATTAGGTATTATAGGTATTTTTTATCAAAAAAATTGTTGTGTATTATTTATTACATATTCTAATATTTATTAATTAATGTAATAAAATGTTTTTGTCAAGAATAACTACCTACACATTATACCTAAATACAATATATTCTAGTTTATTGTAATAGTTAGGACACAGTAGGAAATAAATGTATTTGCATTTATACATAATATACGTGCCATTATATTATGTAGAATCTTCTTTCTTTCTGTTGTCTGTTTTTAATTTTTATATCCTATTGACGCTGTCTATGGAAATTGAGAATGACATAATATGCGATTAGACTGTTAGACGGAGCGGATCAGCCGAGTACGAAAAAATGTTAATAAATAATAATCCAGACGAATACTTCAAATACATAAGAAATATAGTATAATCTTATAAAACTTATAAAATATATTATATTGAGCCCACGCCAATGGTAATATTGTGTTAACACAATGTTTAATTGTAAAAGGGCCAATACATTTATACATTTATTCTTCGAGCTCTGAAAATAAGGCTGATGTCAAATTGGTCGTTTTAGAAATTTAATGCATTACTTTGTTTAATTGTATAATATATGAAAAAGACGCACAACAAAGTCGGTAAAGCTAACTAGTCTGCGAATTTAGATTGCAAAATGACCAAACATAATATTTTTAATCTTTAAAATAAAAAACGTACAAAATATAAATTTGAGGTTAGAATTTCCACGCTATTTTGCGCTATTAGTTTCTGTAGGTGAGTAGTGAGTACCACAGATATATACTAATATTAGTATATATCTGTGGTGAGTACTGTCCGCACTGCCCATCTTCACTTTTTTAACACCTCCGGTTTAAACTATGCCTTCTCTATATTAATTATTACTCTATGGATTTATAACACGGACTAGGACGAGAAGGTTAGGACTTCATCCTAACAGTAGTTTTGGCCTTTGGGAACAATGTATGTCAGTTTACCTGATTGCCCTTCTGATTTGGCTTCTAAGTTAAAATTTATTTTTATGGTTTTATTGTTTAACATTACTAACCTAACCTAACTGATAGGGAATCGGGAACTCTTCAAACACATAATTTCAGAAATTAATGATTTCAAGTCCTAGGGTATTCATTTAATTTTGATTAAGAATCAAAATATTCAAATATATTTATCATTAACTTTAATATTGGTTGATATTTTAGGCTTGTACCGCATTTTAGGGTTTTCAAAAAGTTATAACGCTGGATTTTATATTAGTGGTAAATTATCGAATTTATTAACCCCTTAGATTATTGCCGTATGTGGCTTTTAGATTCTAGTTGGAAAGTGAATCTATAGTACGGCCAGCGAAAAATGAGCCGCCATACCAATGCCATACCTATGTTAAAGTGTGATTATGGACATTTGTAAATAATACTATTGGTGGTAAAAGGTAAGCTATTCCAAATAATAAGCAGTTGAATAATACCTATGTACCTATAATCTATTTAATATGCAATTTTTAAAGTGAATTTGTAATTAGTAGGTAATGAAAATAATATATTTACTAATTAAATGATACTTTTACTTATAATTTTCATATGCACCTAAATATAGAATGTGTGCGTAATAATATAATTAGTAATTGCACTATGTATTTACCTTTTTACACTCTAGTTTAGTACGTCATATTATTTATATTTATTTATTTATAAAGACTTAACTATATTGAGTAGGTACCTACATAATAATAGTTTTATTCATTTTTTATATAATAGTTTTATTTATTCAAATAATTGGCACGAATTAAATAACTGATATAATTCTATGATAATAATATTATTATTGATTACATAAACTATTTGGCGGCATTTTCAAATAAACCAATGGTAGAGCTTGATTTTAATACAGGTGCCGAGCTCATGTACAGAATGCTTATATGCCTCCGGGTGGCCGAATTTCGTCAGGGCTTCTGCAATTATTTGCCGCGTAAATTAATTTCAAACCTGTTAATTTATAACCTAACGAATAATTTCTCTTTTATATTTTAGTAAATACGTATTTTTGAAGAAACAAAATAGGTATTATTATGGTACATGCAATTAATTAATACAAATTAATAAATATAAAATATAAATGATATATTATTTAAAAAATAATTAAATAAAAATAATTAAGTTTTATACAATATTAATTGTTATCGTCGTCGTCGTCGTTGTCATCATCATCGTCACTTGTACTGTCGTCAGGGTTTATGGAATAAATTATGGGTTCCAATATTTTTTCCCTTATCAATTCCTTCTCGAAGTCTTCTTCTTGAATTTTTGCACAATGTTCACCTAATTTGGCCCAATTTTCTTTTGTCACCGCATCTAAGGCATTATTGACCAACTCTTCTACGTCTTCAATTTTGAAGGAATGATTTTTTTCAGCGACTTCTCCCTTAACTTGTGCCCAAATCATTTCAATAGGGTTATACTGGTAGTGATCTGATGGCAGTCTCACCACTTCATGACCCATTTGTAAAGCTATCTCGTCTAATTTATATTTTTTTTCTCTTTGCTTCGACTCGTTCACTTTTTCCCGTAGTTCGGGCCATGATTCTTCGGGAGTAAATGGTATTGATTTTTCTTGTAGCCATTTTTGAATATCTGTTTTTTTAGTATTAATCGTAGGGTAGTATTCAGTTAACATTGAATGATTTGAGTCATTATCCATGACTATAATACACGGTTCCTCCAAATTACCTAACATATCAATGAACCATTTTTCAAACACTGTGGCGTTCATCTGTGAATGACCGTTTCCCGAACTATCCGACTTGCACCGAAATATCAGTTTCGAATTTTCAACAAAACCAAATGACGGTGACCCGGCATAGCACACAAAGAGTCTATGACCCTTTATGGGTACCTTAATGCGTACCTTGTGTTCTTCAGTATTATCTGAATTTCGCCAAATGTTCCCACGGGTATGGTTTTGATCTACCGACGTCTCATCCAGGTACACAACTGGCCTCGAATCGTTATTACTTCGAAACGCATTCATTTTTCTTAAAAACGTTACTCGAGAAGCAACAATGTCATTTCGTTCCATTAACAATTTACGTCCATCATTACACTTTTTGTATTTAAAACCTAAATTTGTTAAAATATTTTTCATGCAATATTTTAAATCTGGATAGTTGGTATTTTCACGCATTGCTGCTAATACTTTTGAACTTGTAGGAAATTGATTATTGTCGTAAAAACTATGAACGGTTCTCCTAACAACATCGTTGCAAAAATCATCTATATTAGTAGCATACTTAACTCGTTTATAACTTTTACATGGCGACTTGGATGAAGTAGAGGGTCCGCCACCTTCTACTAATTTTTTTTCTTCTTCAACAATTCGCTCGACACAAGCAACGCTTACACCACATCCTTCGGCAGTTATTTCACATGTTTTACGGAAGAAATTAACAAATTCAGGATCATTATTGTCAGTACCCAATTCTTTTATGTAATTGTAAACTTTAAAAATGACTTTTTTCGTTTGGGAAGGAATTTTCTTTTTAGACTCCATTATAAAAATAATAATATAAATTTATAAAAAACAATATAACACTTTTTTTAAAAAAAAGGCAGAAAAAAACTCGTAAAATACTTAAAACACAGGAAAATTGATAAAACGTATTCACAAAATCACAGGTCAACGGTTGCGGACATACTAAACGCTAGTGTATTGCGACTACTACTGTCTACTCCTATTGTCCTGTAACCAAAAACACCCGGCAGGATAACCTATTTTTTTTTTATAAAGGAATGCTGCTGGTTATATGTATAATGTATTGCGGGTGATGAAATTTTATAGCCAAATAGTGGTCACACTGATTTGGTCGTCCTATTATAATATAGTCAGTGCAACAATAAAAATATAAAAAAAAAACGTGTTGTAGTAAATTTTGCTCAAGGCCTTAAGGGGCTTGAAATATCGTTAAATAAAATGCAGGGACGCGCGTAAACAAACATCAGCTGACTTTTTGAATAGCCCGCCAATAGTTTCAAACGGAGAACCCCTGATTACTGTAAAATACACCATTAGTAACGTTGCCGTCGCGGTTCATTTTTCGCTGGCCGTACTTTTTAGATTCTGAGCGCAGCGATGAATGTATTTTATAGTTGGTACTTTAGAGAGGTCATTTTTTGACTTTTCCAATACCTAAATAGTTATATTAGCGCCACTGGAAAAACTACCCTAACTAACGAAAAAAACCGCCAAAATATTGATATTGATTGACATTTGTTAACGCTCTGTTAATCACCATAGAAACGAATACAATTTTAAAATACTTGTAAAACTATAAATGCATTATAGATAATAATCACAGATTATATTAAACCAGATGGTGTACTTTTTCCATTTAGGTACTGCATGATAACACGAACCACCTACCTCAATGATTTTTAATTATTGTATCAAATAATATTTAATACATAATATTTTACTATTATGTATTATATTATGCGTATTATGAGCGTCGACGCTAATGGCATTCCAAAAATCATCTAAAGTGTTGAGTAACTTTAATTTAATATATGGATTAGTCAGTATAAAAAGGTAGGATAGGTTAGAGCATTCGCAACTTTGTTTAATGGAAGTTTGTTACATGGAAGTTTCACTGTACGTTTGTGAAGTAAATATGTAGTATTTTAAGATATGCCGAACAATTTGATGTAAAATATAAAATTATGATCTTTTATAAATTAAGATAATTCTTTATTTATATTTATATATTATATGTATATATCTGTACATTAATAATTATAGAAACATTGAGTTATGCTCATAATCGTATTAGTGAAAACTAAAAGCAATAATCATCGCTGCATTTATTTTAATATCATTGTTGATAATGTTAAATGAGTCGCAAAGTGGCGACATAGCATACCCAATATTATATATAGAGCCTTAGTTAGGTTAGGTTAGGTTAGTGCGGTCTACGAAAACTAGACCGCGATTGTCCGTTTTTCGTAAATCGAGGGGTTCTCTGTTTGAGAGTATTATTATTATTTTATTATAGTACATATGGTTTTCACTTTTCAGGTGGTATTTCATTGCATTTAAATTTACGTTTTCGTAATTTTGTTTTTGTTGACGCGTAGTCCGTAGATCTGCTATTCAGTGGCGTATTTAGGATTTTGTCATGGGGGGGGGATATGATTTTATCCAGTACTTATAAACTCGAGGGGGGCTCTGCCCCCCTCACCCCCCTAAGTTTAAATAACTAAATATAAAACTACAATTTTACTACAATTTTTTTTATTTTTATTTTACAAAACAAAGTCTAGTTTTCTAGATGTTTTGGACAATTCGTCTATGACTTCTTCCGCGGATAAATCAATATTTCTATGAACTGATAGTAATGACAATCCATTCAGCCGTGTCTGGAAATTTTTAATTACTTATAAGTCCAAACAAAATTCTAAAAACTAAACGTCTAACATTCTTAGTTTCTTACCTCATTCATTGTATTACGTAGATGCGTTTTAAGCCTTTTTAGACTAGAAAAACTCCTCTCAGGAGTTGCAGTTGACACAGGCAATGTCACAAATATTTTTAAGAGAGTTTAATATTTGGATAAATGTCTTTATCGCAGTTAAGGAACGCTTCTATATCAGTTTTAGTTATTTCGTTACTACTGGAGGCTAGTTTTAATTTCCACATCTTCAGTTCTGCAAGCACATTGTGCCTATCAATTGCAGGAGAATATAGTTCAATTAGGTGCTGAAATTCATTTCTGTCTTCATTGGAAAATTCTGAATGAAATAGGCACTCGAATCCTAAAACAATTAAATAAGAAATTTATCACATACATTTAACTACTTAAATGTAGGTATACAAGATTTAATAATTAAAATAAAGCATATAAAATTATAGAATAAAAAAATATTAGTTTTTCAGACCTCTTAAAACGTTTTTATGATTCACAAATCTATCTTTCAGTTGAGAAATGAAATTATCAATGTATGGCAAAAACACAGTTACTCGATAATAATCCTCAGTAGATTTTAAATTTTGAGGATTTGCTCGATTGGTTTGCTTTGATGTAATTCTTTTCCTAGAGATTGATGTTCCAATTAATTCAGCCACTGTCTATGAATACACAAACAAATAATTAAAAATGAATGTATACTCTAAAACATATTATATCAATTTTATTTATTAATATTATATTAAAATTTATTTATTATTCTAATGTTAATACCTGAGCTTCGTCAACTATTCTCTTAAATTCATGCAAAAACGCTCAGCGTCTATAACTGATTTTAAATGATATTCACATTTAGCATGAGTACGAAATATCTTTAAATTCCAAATTACAATTTAGTCAACTAAAAATGACATTATTAATTTTTAAAATAAATTACTTCTTGTGCATGTTTAAAGTTGATAAATGGTTTAATAACAAGCTGCCCAAGCTTTTGGTTTCCTACACCTCCATGCCTTGCAAAAATAACGCAGTATTTACAATAAGCACCTAGTTTGATTTTAGAGTATGTAAGCTAAGTAAATGAATGTAGCCATGCCATTTGAAATTTCAATTTTCTACTTTTGTTTATTTCTAGTAAAGGAAATTCATAATAAGCAGGAGGAACCCAAATGTTTTTCAACACCTAGTAAAAAATAAATAAATACCAAAATATGAGCTAGGTACTCTGTTATAAGAAAAACTACCCAATTTTAATACACTTGTTGAATTATATGATTCTGATCTTACCAATATTTTTTCATAATCGTATTAGTGAAAACTAAAAGCAATAATCATCGCTGCATTTATTTTAATATCATTGTTGATAATGTTAAATGAGTCGCAAAGTGGCGGCATAGCATACCCAATATGCATTTAAATTTACGTTTTCGTAATTTTGTTTTTGTTGACACGTAGTCCGTAGATCTGCTATTACAAATGTGGCAATAGTTTCGTGATACTGTTCAGCATTGTTATAACAATATTTTTGTGTGGTTATATTTTAAACACAGATTATATGAAAATACATTTTCATATAATCTGTGTTTTAGTCGTCCTAAAAGTTTTACCGTGGTTTGCGTTGTAATATTTTCTGTGTTCACAACACAGATTTCTGTATAATACTAAAGAGCGAACTCCTGCCATGAATTGAAGCATCAATAAGGTCGGTTGGTAATTGCATGGTATTTTGTATGGTAAATATGATAAATTATGTTTTATTTTGTATTGCATTTTATGAATCCTAAACCTATGTTTTTTAAAAAAAAAATAAATATTTTATGTTTATTATTTTACATTTACTATTTTATTTTACCATTAAAAACGATATTATTCCTAACTATATTACAGATAATCTTGTGAAGTATACAAATACTTGCATTAAAATACTTTTATGGTTTTTCAAATACTTCTCAAATATTAAAACTAAATACTTTTTTCCTCTTTTTCTATATTAATATCACGTCAAAAAGTGGTGACACTTTTACACGATGTAAAGATCGTTCCTGTATTATATCACAAAGACAAAGAGGAAATACATTATTTTAAAAATAAAAACAAATTCTGGTCCGTGGCAGAGGTGTTGGCTAGTATATTATGATGTTCTCAATACATTCAATAGTAAAAAGATAAATGAATACATAACATTATAAGTAATACAACTGAAAGTCTTACAAAATAGGTGGCTACTTGTAGCTCCAAAATCGGTCCACAGCCCGACGCTTTGGTGGCAGCTACTTGAAAGTTGTGGGCAGCTACTTGTAGTTTCAGAACCGGTTCACAGCCCAACGCAAAATGGTCTGATTTAGTTAATTTTTATTTTGTCGGAAAGAGGATGGTTTTTCTACAGTACGCATTATTTTGTTTATAATTATAATATTCGGCATTCTCGTTTTACAAAAACTATAATAATCTTGTTGCAATGGACTACGTGAGTGATTGAAATATAAATACTTATAGTTTCTGCATCACAGACGACAGTTGTATAAAAATTAGTGAAAAAATTATAACGTACCTACTCTTCGTGTAATATATTGTCAGAAGCAGAGGCTATATCAAATCAATATTATATCGAATACCGCCGCACTTAAGAATTCTTCCGACGTCCATATCCAGTCTGTGGTCAAAATTATGAATCAGTTTTAATATCGCTTAATGCGATCTCCGGGAAAATCGTTCAGAAGCGATGGAAGACCACGATTTCAGCGGTTCGCCGAAGTACAGACGATACAAATCATTGCCCAATATCTCATTGCAGTCAACTATCACAGGCGAGGCCCCTCGGATCGGTTGACCAAATGATCAAAGTGTTCAGCGATCTCCGGAAAAATTGCCCGATAACGGTGCGGAAGACCGCGATATCAGCTGTTTGCAGGCGCACGGACGATGTAAATCGATGCTCATTATGTCGTTCAAGACAATTTTGCACATGCAGTGTACCCGAACCGGTGATTTCGTCCACCGCATCCACTGAATTAAACGTTTCGACGGATTCCCCATCTGTCGAGTCGTCAGTGGTGACATCTACAGCCTCAGAAGTCAACGACATCGAGACGCTGTCAATACAGTTTGGCGGTGATGCCAAGTCTATAAAAGGCTCTACAAAGGCGTTGGACCACGAGACGGCGGCCAGTCTCCAGGACATGGTAACCCGGGGTGGCCTCGGAGATACAGTGACAGTAACCTCTGTCAGTCCTAGACGCCCCTCGCTGTGAAGCCAGACGAAGAGATTCGCCAGGAGAATGTTTTGTTACGGACTGTAAGGTTAGGTTGATAAATATTAAATATAAATACATTTCGGTTATGTTTACAATTTTACAGTATTTATAAATCATTTTTAATCTTTTTCTAGGAAGCTAAAAGTCTATTTAATACTTTAGAGGCGGTTTATGTACATTTTGCTATGCCTACTACAAACTAGAAATTTATAGAAATTAAAAAGTAACTCAAGATTAAGAACAAAAGTAATACTCGAAATAGGGGCACACGTTGGTCTTGTCGTTATCATAATTGTAAAGTAATTATGGAAAACTATCCTGCTCAAATTGAAGTTCTTAATGAAGAAATTGAAGATAATAATGATAAAGATGTGGCACAAGCTAAAGGTTAAATTAAGTTATTTTAAATAATTAATAATTAATAATTAATCATACTCAATAGTTAAATTTAAAATTTATTATTTTTAGGAATTTTATCATTACTTCAGGAACGAGGATTTGTATTGTTCATCTATTTATTTTGTATGCAATTTTACTTGTTGTAAACATTCTGAGTAATAGATTACAAGAAAAAACCGCCACACTAGGACAAGCAGCTCAAATAATTCATTATGTAAGCCAAAGTCTAAAAGATTATCAAAATGATGATACATTTTTGGTTATTTGGAATCAAATAAATGAATTTGCCAAAAAGCATCAAGTTGAGAAATCTACAATTGGTAATTACTATTTTGTATTTTGTCAAATTATATTACTTTCTAATCGTAAAAATATCAATGTAATAATTATTAATTTATATTCATTCTAATTTTTAGGTCTTGGTACGAAAAGAAGAAGAAGAGTTGAAAGTACTCGTTTGTCAAATTGTTATGTAACTTCTAAAACTAGTGCTCAACAAGAAGATTTCTGCTCAAGTAA